>JAJQKJ010000739.1:0-40000 GCA_029574335.1 Rana kukunoris | reverse complement strand
GCAGCTAGTTTTTTTTCCCCACGCCAGTGGGCCTTGATCAGGGATGCATGCACTGTCCTGTCACCATTTGAGGAGGCCACGAGGATGGTGAGCAGTGACAGTGCATGCTGCCTGCCTGCTGACGACCCGGTCTGTGACCTTTGACCTCGCCTCTGCTCGATCCCTTGTACTTCACTGCCTGCCTGCTGCCAACCGGCCATCCTAAGACTCCTGCTTCCAAGGCTCCCGCCACGGGTCCTCCTGATCTGCTAGGGCTCTAGCCCTGTGTCTGCTGCTCAGCTGGGGTTCTCAGCCCTTCCTGCATCCGACGGCACTCAAGCAAATACCATCAGGCACTCGTGTTTCTCCTACCTGAACACCATCTGTTTCACCCTCAGAGGGGTTCTGGGTTGGAGATACAAGAGAGGCCGACCTCTTCACATCAGACTCCTACCAGGTACGTGACAGACAGGGACGTTACCTGTCTTTTACGGCGCATTGGGTGACTCTGCTGGCAGCTGGGAAGGACGCAGGGCAAGGTCCAGTAGTTTTGGAGGTTGTTCCGCCACCACGCTTTCAAAACAATACTACTGCTTGTGACACACCTCTTTCCTCCACCCCCTCCTCTTCTTCTTCCTCTGTGGCCTCTTCCTGTGGGGATGTTTTCTCCGAACCAGCCGTGCTCCGTAGGCGTACGAGGGGCTACGCAGGAATGCAGGCCAAGAGATGCCATGCGGTGCTAGAGCTGGTGTGCTTGGGAGACAGGAGCCACACTGGGGAAGAGGTTTTGTCAGCTCTGCAGGGTCAGGCTGAGAGGTGGTTGACGCCACACCAGCTGAAGCCTGGAATGGTGGTCAGCGATAATGGCACCAACCTCCTCTCTGCCCTGCGACAGGCACAACTCACCCACGTGCCCTGTTTTGCGCATGTCCTCAATTTGGTGGTGCAGTGGTTCTTGGGCAGGTACCCGGGCTTGCAGGATGTCCTGAAGCAGGCCAGGAAAGTCTGTGTGCATTTTCGGAGGTCATATAATGCCACTGCTCGGCTGACTGACCTCCAAAGGGAATACAACCTGCCCAAGAACCACCTAATTTGTGACATGCCCACCAGATGGAACTCAACGTTGGCCATGCTGCAGCGGCTGCAGCGGGCCATCAATGAGTACCTGTGCCAATATGGCAGCAGAACTGGGTCAGGGCAGCTAGTTTTTTTTCCCCACGCCAGTGGGCCTTGATCAGGGATGCATGCACTGTCCTGTCACCATTTGAGGAGGCCACGAGGATGGTGAGCAGTGACAGTGCATGCATCAGTGAGACTGTCCCTCTTATTCACATGTTGGAGCACACGCTACGTGGAATAATGGACAGGGCTCTTGAGGCAGAACAGAGGGAGGAAGAGGAGGACTTCCTTACCTCTCAAGGCCCCCTTTACCCAGACAGTGGTCCTGCTTGCCCACCTAGCACACAGGAAGAGGAGAAGGAGGAGGAGGATTGTATCAGCAGCATGGAGGTGGAGCCTAGCACTCAGCAGCAGCAGTCTTCAAGGGATCATTTACAGTCCCAAGGAGCACGTGGAGTTTTACGTGGCTGGGATGAGGTGCCTGTGGATCCTGTCGTCCTCAGTGACCCAGGGGACTGTGCCCCGAATGCCTCAGCAAACCTACGCTGCATGGCCTCCCTGATCCTGCAAAGCCTGCGTAAGGATCCTCGTGTATGTGCTATTAAGGAGAGGGATCATTACTGGCTGGCGACTCTCCTTGATCCACGTTACAAGGGTAAGGTTGCGAAACTTATGTTGCCATCGCAGAGGGAGCAGAAGATGAAACTTCTGCGGGAGACCTTGCAGAAGGGTCTGTGCAATGCGTTCCCAGAACCGGGGGGATTACCAAAACCTGGCTCTGGACAACGTCTTGCTGAGGCTTCGGTAAATCACAGGAGGGGCGGTGGAGAAGGTGGTCGTCTGACGGATGCTTTCAGGCAGTTTTTTAGTCCGCAGCCCCAAGGTCTGACCGGTTCCAGCAACCATCGCCAGCGCCTGGTTTACATGGTCCGGGAATACCTAGGGGCAAGATCCAACTTGGACTCCTTCCCCACCGAAAATCCTCTGGCTTACTCCATCTTGAGGATGGATCACTGGCCAGAGCTTGCACAGTACGCAATTGAGCTACTGGCATGCCCTGCATCCAGTGTTCTTTCAGAACGGACATTCAAACAATGACAACTGTTTACCAGGGGCGCCTAATAACAATTTTTGATGCAATACTTTGCACGTGGCTCCTTGTTGCGCTCCAATTACAGTATGTTTGAGGGGTGCCCTTTTTTCTAAAAAATTTCTTTCACAAAACATTAATGACGACCCACCACCGCAAAATATTCGACATAATGTTGCCACACAGAACTTGCGCAAGTAGCATTAATTTTTTTTTTTTATAGTCCTCCTCTCATGTTGTGCAGGGACATTTCTAAACACGTGCCACTACTATAGACACCCAGCAGGTGTGATATTTAAAGTTTTTTTTTTTTTTTCACTTTAAGCATCATTAAAATGGCTGCTCCGCAAAAAACGGCCGTTTAAAAAAAAAAAAATTCCATTGATACATGTTCCCTGGGGCAAGACCCGGGTTCTGAACGACGTTTTCCAACATTTAATTGAATTTTGGTCTTTAAAACGACTGTTTTTGAATTTGAATGTTCGGGTCCCATAGACTTCAATGGGGTTCGAAATATTCGTGCGAACCCGCGGTCTGTTCGAACGTTCTGGTGCGAACCGAACCCAGGGGTGTTCGGCTCATCCCTACTGATGATGTCATGTTGCGGTGTGTAGTAATGACCACCAGGTGGAGGCAGAGCACCGTGATGAGAGGAGGGAGGATTTTTTATTTATTTTTTGAAAAGCCTATGGCTCCTTTCACACGGAGCGGACCGTTTTTCGGTCCGCTCCGTGTGTCCGTCAGCTCAGCGGGGGGTCTCCGCTGAGCTGTCGGGCGGACGGGGCGGTCCCCGCACACTGTGCAGGGACCGCCCCGTCTCTCCTCCGCTCTCCCCTATGGGGAGTCGGATGGAAACGGACCGTCTGTCCGTTTGCATCCGATCCGTTTGGCCGGACGGAAGAAAAATAGGACATTCTTCCGTCCGCAAAAACGGATGCGGATCGAGCGGACGTTAGCGGATGCATCATCCGCTAACGAATCCGCTCCCATAGGGACCCATTACAAGTCCGTAAACGGACTTGTAATGAGCGGACCGTTTGTCCGCTCATGTGAAAGGGGCCTATGGCGTGTGAAACACAGCCAAAAAACTCCACCCGGTGCAGAAAAAATGCGCACACACATAAGAGTGTTCACAAAAACGTGCAGACGGGTGCAACGTCAAGTGGTCCTCCTGTGCAGAAGGGACCCAAACCCTGATCCCCCGGGGCGTAAGACTCCAGACGGGGACTGAGGTACTGTGGTCCGAGCAACTGAAGCCGACACGGACCCAACTTCCTTGGAGGGGCTGCCGAAACAGAACTCTCCAAGTACTAGGTGGGACTCCCCCGAAGGGAGACCCCATGAGAGCGGGTGAACTAAGCCAGAAGGCCATGTCCACCCACTCCCAAGACGTTCAGGGCTGGCCCGAGGACCGGCACCCTACTAATCACACAGTGGACAAAACTTGACAAACATAGGCAATAAATTAAATAAAGTGGGGGAAAGGGATAGTGGAGAGGAGAGTGAAAGAAGTGGTCATTGTGTTCAACAATGACCAGGCCCTCCGGCCAGGAATAAAAAATTCCTCCGGTCCTGGCCAAAAGGCCCGGCCCAGGAGGCAGGTGCTAAAAAAGCGTGTAGCTGGTGCAGTGACCGTGGTGTCGTTAAATCAAAGTGACCCTCGCTCACAGTGATTCTCAGACACCCCTGGACTGCCACTCCAGGGGCACATGCACCATAGGCTTTTCCGTTCCAAATCTAACCCCCCGACCGGCCAGTGCAGCCCTCCACCCCTGCCAGATAGAGAGCCCTTCAAGGTTTTCTTGGGAAGAAGCTGCCCCCCTCTAGCAGCCTCCGCCAATACCAACCCTTCCAGACTCCCTGTCAACCCAGCGGGATTTGCATGGCCCTACCCCGTCTCATCCCAGGGCAGTTCCAGCTCCTCCCACCAAATCTCTGACAGAGACAGCACTTACACCAGCCAGCCAGAAGGCCAGACTAGAACCCGGCAAAAAGACCAGACCAGGCGCAGCCACCCATCCTCACCAGAAGCACCCTTCCAGGTGGCTCAGACGCAACCATTGGCCGGCCCCCAGTATCTGTCGGGCAGCACGGCGTAGTCCCTGCTGAAACCACCCTTGTGTGTAGTAATGTCCACCAGGTGGAGGCAGAGCACCGTGATGAGAGGGGGGAGGATGCTGATGGAGTCATGTTGCGGTGTGTAGTAATGACCACCAGGTGGAGGCAGAGCACTGTGATGAGAGGAGGGAGGTTGCTGATGGAGTCATGTTGCGGTGTGTAGTAATGTCCACCAGGTGGAGGCAGAGCACTGTGATGAGAGAGGGGAGGTTGCTGATGGAGTCATGTTGCGGTGTGTGGTAATGTCCACCAGGTGGAAGCAGAGCACTGTGATGAGAGGGGGGAGGTTGCTGATGGAGTCATGTTGCGGTGTGTAGTAATGTCCACCAGGTGGAGGCAGAGCACTGTGATGAGAGGGGGGAGGTTGCTGATGGAGTCATGTTGCGGTGTGTAGTAATATCCACCAGGTGGAGGCAGAGCACTGTGATGAGAGGGGGGAGGTTGCTGATGGAGTGATGTTGCGGTGTGTAGTAATGTCCACCAGGTGGAGGCAGAGCACTGTGATGAGAGGGGGAGGTTGCTGATGGAGTCATGTTGCGGTGTGTAGTAATGACCACCAGGTGGAGGCAGAGCTCTGTGATGAGAGGGGGAAGGATGCTGATGGAGTCATGTTGCGGTGTGTAGTAATGACCACCAGGTGGAGGCAGAGCACTGTGATGAGAGGGGGGAGGTTGCTGATGGAGTCATGTTGCGGTGTGTAGTAATGACCACCAGGTGGAGGCAGAGCACTGTGATGAGAGGGGGAAGGATGCTGATAGTGTCATGTTGCGATGTGTAGTAATGACCACCAGGTGGAGGCAGAGCACTGTGATGAGAGGGGGAAGGATGCTGATAGTGTCATGTTGCGATGTGTAGTAATGACCACCAGGTGGAGGCAGAGCACTGTGATGAGAGGGGGGAGGTTGCTGATGGAGTCATGTTGCGGTGTGTAGTAATGACCACCAGGTGGAGGCAGAGCACCGTGATGAGAGGAGGGAGGTTGCTGATGGAGTCATGTTGCGGTGTGTGTTGCGGTGGAGGCAGAGCACCGTGTAGTAATGTTGCGGTGTGTGTCCACCAGGTGGAGGCAGAGCACCGTGATGAGAGGAGGGAGGTTGCTGATGGAGTCATGTTGCGGTGTGTAGTAATGACCACCAGGTGGAGGCAGAGCACCGTGATGAGAGGAGGGAGGTTGCTGATGGAGTCATGTTGCGGTGTGTAGTAATGTCCACCAGGTGGAGGCAGAGCTCTGTGATGAGAGGGGGGAGGTTGCTAATGGAGTCATGTTGCGGTGTGTAGTAATGTCCACCAGGTGGAGGCAGAGCACCGTGATGAGAGGAGGGAGGTTGCTGATGGAGTCATGTTGCGGTGTGTAGTAATGTCCACCAGGTGGAGGCAGAGCACCGTGATGAGAGGAGGGAGGTTGCTGATGGAGTCATGTTGCGGTGTGTAGTAATGACCACCAGGTGGAGGCAGAGCACCGTGATGAGAGGAGGGAGGTTGCTGATGGAGTCATGTTGCGGTGTGTAGTAATGTCCACCAGGTGGAGGCAGAGCACCGTGATGAGAGGAGGGAGGTTGCTGATGGAGTCATGTTGCGGTGTGTAGTAATGACCACCAGGTGGAGGCAGAGCACCGTGATGAGAGGGGGGAGGATGCTGATGGAGTCATGTTGCGGTGTGTAGTAATGACCACCAGGTGGAGGCAGAGCACTGTGATGAGAGGGGGGAGGTTGCTGATGGAGTCATGTTGCGGTGTGTAGTAATGACCACCAGGTGGAGGCAGAGCACTGTGATGAGAGGGGGGAGGTTGCTGATGGAGTCATGTTGCGGTGTGTAGTAATGACCACCAGGTGGAGGCAGAGCACTGTGATGAGAGGGGGGAGGTTGCTGATGGAGTCATGTTGCGGTGTGTAGTAATATCCACCAGGTGGAGGCAGAGCACTGTGATGAGAGGGGGGAGGTTGCTGATGGAGTCATGTTGCGGTGTGTAGTAATGACCACCAGGTGGAGGCAGAGCACTGTGATGAGAGGGGGGAGGTTGCTGATGGTGTCATGTTGCGGTGTGTAGTAATGTCCACCAGGTGGAGGCAGAGCTCTGTGATGAGAGGAGGGGGGTTGCTGATGGAGTCATGTTGCGGTGTGTAGTAATGTCCACCAGGTGGAGGCAGAGCACTGTGATGAGAGGGGGGAGGTTTCTGATGGAGTCATGTTGCGGTGTGTAGTAATGTCCACCAGGTGGAGGCAGAGCTCTGTGATGAGAGGGGGGAGGTTGCTGATGGAGTCATGTTGCGGTGTGTAGTAATGACCACCAGGTGGAGGCAGAGCACTGTGATGAGAGGGGGGAGCTGATGGAGTCATGTTGCGGTGTGTAGTAATGACCACCAGGTGGAGGCAGAGCACTGTGATGAGAGGGGGGAGGTTGCTGATGGAGTCATGTTGCGGTGTGTAGTAATGACCACCAGGTGGAGGCAGAGCACTGTGATGAGAGGGGGAAGGATGCTGATAGTGTCATGTTGCGGTGTGTAGTAATGACCACCAGGTGGAGGCAGGGCACTGTGATGAGAGGAGGGGGGTTGCTGATGGAGTCATGTTGCGGTGTGTAGTAATGACCACCAGGTGGAGGCAGAGCACTGTGATGAGAGGGGGGAGGTTGCTGATGGAGTCATGTTGCGGTGTGTAGTAATGACCACCAGGTGGAGGCAGAGCACTGTGATGAGAGGGGGGAGGTTGCTGATGGAGTCATGTTGCGGTGTGTAGTAATGACCACCAGGTGGAGGCAGAGCACTGTGATGAGAGGGGGGAGGTTGCTGATGGTGTCATGTTGCGGTGTGTAGTAATGACCACCAGGTGGAGGCAGAGCACTGTGATGAGAGGAGGGGAGGTTGCTGATGGAGTCATGTTGCGGTGTGTAGTAATGACCACCAGGTGGAGGCAGAGCACTGTGATGAGAGGGGGGAGGTTGCTGATGGAGTCATGTTGCGGTGTGTAGTAATGACCACCAGGTGGAGGCAGAGCACTGTGATGAGAGGAGGGAGGTTGCTGATGGAGTCATGTTGCGGTGTGTAGTAATGACCACCAGGTGGAGGCAGAGCACTGTGATGAGAGGGGGGAGGTTGCTGATGGAGTCATGTTGCGGTGTGTAGTAATGTCCACCAGGTGGAGGCAGAGCACTGTGATGAGAGGGGGGAGGTTGCTGATGGAGTCATGTTGCGGTGTGTAGTAATGACCACCAGGTGGAGGCAGAGCACTGTGATGAGAGGGGGGAGGTTGCTGATGGAGTCATGTTGCGGTGTGTAGTAATGACCACCAGGTGGAGGCAGAGCACTGTGATGAGAGGGGGGAGGTTGCTGATGGTGTCATGTTGCGGTGTGTAGTAATGTCCACCAGGTGGAGGCAGAGCTCTGTGATGAGAGGGGGGAGGTTGCTGATGGAGTCATGTTGCGGTGTGTAGTAATGACCACCAGGTGGAGGCAGAGCACTGTGATGAGAGGGGGGAGGTTGCTGATGGAGTCATGTTGCGGTGTGTAGTAATGTCCACCAGGTGGAGGCAGAGCACTGTGATGAGAGGGGGGAGGTTGCTGATGGAGTCATGTTGCGGTGTGTAGTAATGACCACCAGGTGGAGGCAGAGCACTGTGATGAGAGGGGGGAGGTTGCTGATGGAGTCATGTTGCGGTGTGTAGTAATGTCCACCAGGTGGAGGCAGAGCACTGTGATGAGAGGGGGGAGGTTTCTGATGGAGTCATGTTGCGGTGTGTAGTAATGTCCACCAGGTGGAGGCAGAGCACTGTGATGAGAGGGGGGAGGTTGCTGATGGAGTCATGTTGCGGTGTGTAGTAATGACCACCAGGTGGAGGCAGAGCACTGTGATGAGAGGGGGGAGGTTGCTGATGGAGTCATGTTGCGGTGTGTAGTAATGTCCACCAGGTGGAGGCAGAGCACTGTGATGAGAGGAGGGGAGGTTGCTGATGGAGTCATGTTGCGGTGTGTAGTAATGACCACCAGGTGGAGGCAGAGCACTGTGATGAGAGGGGGGAGGTTGCTGATGGAGTCATGTTGCGGTGTGTAGTAATGTCCACCAGGTGGAGGCAGAGCACTGTGATGAGAGGGGGGAGGTTGCTGATGGAGTCATGTTGCGGTGTGTAGTAATGTCCACCAGGTGGAGGCAGAGCACTGTGATGAGAGGGGGGAGGTTGCTGATGGAGTCATGTTGCGGTGTGTAGTAATGACCACCAGGTGGAGGCAGAGCTCTGTGATGAGAGGAGGGGGGTTGCTGATGGAGTCATGTTGCGGTGTGTAGTAATGTCCACCAGGTGGAGGCAGAGCACTGTGATGAGAGGGGGGAGGTTGCTGATGGAGTCATGTTGCGGTGTGTAGTAATGACCACCAGGTGGAGGCAGAGCACTGTGATGAGAGGGGGGAGGTTGCTGATGGAGTCATGTTGCGGTGTGTAGTAATGACCACCAGGTGGAGGCAGAGCTCTGTGATGAGAGGAGGGGGGTTGCTGATGGAGTCATGTTGCGGTGTGTAGTAATGACCACCAGGTGGAGGCAGAGCACTGTGATGAGAGGGGGGAGGTTGCTGATGGAGTCATGTTGCGGTGTGTAGTAATGTCCACCAGGTGGAGGCAGAGCTCTGTGATGAGAGGGAGGGGGGTTGCTGATGGAGTCATGTTGCGGTGTGTAGTAATGACCACCAGGTGGAGGCAGAGCTCTGTGATGAGAGGAGGGGGGAGGTTGCTGATGGAGTCATGTTGCGGTGTGTAGTAATGACCACCAGGTGGAGGCAGAGCACTGTGATGAGAGGGGGGAGGTTTCTGATGGAGTCATGTTGCGGTGTGTAGTAATGTCCACCAGGTGGAGGCAGAGCTCTGTGATGAGAGGGGGGAGGTTGCTGATGGAGTCATGTTGCGGTGTGTAGTAATGACCACCAGGTGGAGGCAGAGCACTGTGATGAGAGGGGGGAGGTTGCTGATGGAGTCATGTTGCGGTGTGTAGTAATGTCCACCAGGTGGAGGCAGAGCTCTGTGATGAGAGGAGGGGGGTTGCTGATGGAGTCATGTTGCGGTGTGTAGTAATGACCACCAGGTGGAGGCAGAGCACTGTGATGAGAGGGGGGAGGTTGCTGATGGAGTCATGTTGCGGTGTGTAGTAATGTCCACCAGGTGGAGGCAGAGCACTGTGATGAGAGGGGGGAGGTTTCTGATGGAGTCATGTTGCGGTGTGTAGTAATGACCACCAGGTGGAGGCAGAGCTCTGTGATGAGAGGAGGGGAGGTTGCTGATGGAGTCATGTTGCGGTGTGTAGTAATGACCACCAGGTGGAGGCAGAGCACTGTGATGAGAGGGGGGAGGTTGCTGATGGAGTCATGTTGCGGTGTGTAGTAATGTCCACCAGGTGGAGGCAGAGCTCTGTGATGAGAGGAGGGGGGTTGCTGATGGAGTCATGTTGCGGTGTGTAGTAATGACCACCAGGTGGAGGCAGAGCACTGTGATGAGAGGGGGGAGGTTGCTGATGGAGTCATGTTGCGGTGTGTAGTAATATCCACCAGGTGGAGGCAGAGCACTGTGATGAGAGGGGGGAGGTTACTGATGGTGTCATGTTGCGGTGTGTAGTAATGACCACCAGGTGGAGGCAGAGCACTGTGATGAGAGGGGGGAGGTTGCTGATGGAGTCATGTTGCGGTGTGTAGTAATGACCACCAGGTGGAGGCAGAGCACTGTGATGAGAGGGGGGGGTTGCTGATGGAGTCATGTTGCGGTGTGTAGTAATGACCACCAGGTGGAGGCAGAGCACTGTGATGAGAGGAGGGGGGTTGCTGATGGAGTCATGTTGCGGTGTGTAGTAATGACCACCAGGTGGAGGCAGAGCACTGTGATGAGAGGGGGGAGGTTGCTGATGGAGTCATGTTGCGGTGTGTAGTAATGACCACCAGGTGGAGGCAGAGCACTGTGATGAGAGGGGGGGAGGTTGCTGATGGAGTCATGTTGCGGTGTGTAGTAATGACCACCAGGTGGAGGCAGAGCACTGTGATGAGAGGGGGGAGGTTGCTGATGGAGTCATGTTGCGGTGTGTAGTAATGACCACCAGGTGGAGGCAGAGCACTGTGATGAGAGGGGGGAGGTTGCTGATGGAGTCATGTTGCGGTGTGTAGTAATGTGACCACCAGGTGGAGGCAGAGCACTGTGATGAGAGGGGGGAGGTTGCTGATGGAGTCATGTTGCGGTGTGTAGTAATGTCCACCAGGTGGAGGCAGAGCTCTGTGATGAGAGGGGGGGAGGTTGCTGATGGAGTCATGTTGCGGTGTGTAGTAATGACCACCAGGTGGAGGCAGAGCACTGTGATGGGGGGGGAGGTTGCTGATGGAGTCATGTTGCGGTGTGTAGTAATGTCCACCAGGTGGAGGCAGAGCACTGTGATGAGAGGGGGGAGGTTGCTGATGGAGTCATGTTGCGGTGTGTAGTAATGTCCACCAGGTGGAGGCAGAGCTCTGTGATGAGAGGAGGGGGGTTGCTGATGGAGTCATGTTGCGGTGTGTAGTAATGACCACCAGGTGGAGGCAGAGCACTGTGATGGGGGGGGAGGTTGCTGATGGAGTCATGTTGCGGTGTGTAGTAATGTCCACCAGGTGGAGGCAGAGCACTGTGATGAGAGGGGGGAGGTTGCTGATGGAGTCATGTTGCGGTGTGTAGTAATGACCACCAGGTGGAGGCAGAGCTCTGTGATGAGAGGAGGGGGGTTGCTGATGGAGTCATGTTGCGGTGTGTAGTAATGACCACCAGGTGGAGGCAGAGCTCTGTGATGAGAGGGGGGAGGGCAGAGTCACCTCTAAGTTACTGTTAATCTCTATCTGTGTTTATTAGGAAAGGAAATAACCCCTCCCCCTCCCCCCCGCAGTAATTAGTTGTGGAGAGATGATGGAAAACATTATAATTCTTATTACAGATCAATCCGCAGCGCTGAGCTGCACAGCGATATACAGAGCCCTATACCGGAGCGCAGTACAGAGAGTATCACCCAACACTGCAGAGCAGGATCTTGTACTATCATGTGGGGGTGTCACTATATGTAATATAATGTGGGGGTGTCACTATATGTAATATAATGTGGGGGTGTCACTATATATGATATAATGTGACTCGGGGGGTCTCTGTGATTTGGGGGTCTCTGTGATTTGAGGGTCTCTGTGACTCGGGGGGGTCTCTGTGACTCGGGGGGGGAGGGGGTCCCTGTGACTCAGGGGGGGTCTCTGTGACTCAGGGCGGAGGGGGTCTCTGTGACTCAGGGGGGAGGGGGTCTCTGTGACTCAGGGGGGTCTCTGTGACTCAGGGCGGAGGGGGTCTCTGTGACTCGGGGCAGGTCTCTGTGACTCAGGGGGGAGGGGGTCTCTGTGACTCAGGGCGGAGGGGGTCTCTGTGACTTGGGGGGGTCTCTGTGACTCAGGGGGGAGGGGGTCTCTGTGACTCAGGGGGGAGGGGGTCTCTGTGACTCAGGGGGGAGGGGGTCTCTATGATGAGATGGGGGAGGGGGATGGACACACCTGGAATGAGTCACACTCCATGCAGCACCTGGACAGCATCAAAGAGCCGAGGAAATTCCCTTCTCTGATCTCCACTACAAAGAGACGGGGGAGTGACCCCGACATGTGACATCACAGAGGACGGCGCCCCCCAATGTGTGTATATAGTGTGTGAGTGTATGTTGTGTGTACATGGGGCCAGATTCTCAGTGGCGCTACGACGTCGTATCGCCATTTTTTCCCCGGGTATCTATGCGCGTGATGCAATGACAACTCCGGCCACTAGGTGGCCTTTACATTGTTTTCTCATTTGCTTATGCAAATGAGGCTACTACGCCGATTCCCCATCGCTTTTACGCCGCCCCGTCGTCGCGTACGTCGTTTTCGTCCGCGTAAGGTTACCCCTGCTTCTATGTGGAGTAACCTTACGAAGTTCCGTCGGATGCCGTGTTAAGTATGGCGTCGCGTCAGCGTCGGCTTTTTCCGTCGCTTACGTCGTTTTACTAAGTCGTTCGCGAATAGGGCATTGCGTAGTGACGATCACGTGGTTTCGACGTCGGTTTCCACGACGCTTTCCGACGTGAGCTGGAGCATGCGCACTGGGCTTTTTCCCCCGGCCGGCGCATGCGCAGTTCGTTCGACGCGGGGGCGCGCTTCATTTAAATTGTTTTCCCAACTTCATCATTAAAAACGGCGACGCCCACACGCGGTCTAGCAAAGCGCGGTGACGCACAACACGTACGCCGGCACTACAAAGGGGAGGTTCCCTGCGGGTGGCTCCACCCCTTGGGGCTGCTTTAGCTGATTCCGTGTTGGTAAAAGACGATTGGCGCTTTTCTGTCTGTTTAGCGCGGCGAATGTGCGATCTCCGTTATGAACGAGCGCTCCCGTCTCATAACTCGCTTCTGAGCATGCGCGGGATTAAAACGTGGTTTTAGCGCACACGCAGCCGTTTTAAATGACGTTTTTTTCATGCCGGAAACGATGGTGTGCGCGGCGCGGCGCGGCGATGCTGGAAATGAAAGTCTCTCAGACATCGAAGTGTTAATAATTTATTAAATAACAAAATGGAAAGTAAATGAAGGGAAATCCAGAGCCAATCAGTATTTAGAATGCCGCCGATCACATTCTGACATGAACAGCCAATCAGCCGCTCTTTACCATGTGGTAAGCACCGTCCAATCACAGCCGATCAACAGAAGACGGTTATTGGCACGTTCTTCCTCTCCTCCGGAGAAGTTCTCTAAAAGGGACATCTACACTGATTATCAGGGCAGTCCCTACAGTGCCCACCAGTGCAGCCTCATAAGTGCCTCCTCATCAGTGACGCCTAGCAGTGCCCATTGCTGCAGTGCCACCTCATCAATACCCATCAGTGCCACCCCATCAGTACCTTCTCATCATTGCCCATCAGTGCCTTCCCATCAATGCCCATCAGTGCCATCCCATCAGTGCCTTCTCATCAATGCCCATCAGTGCCACCTCATCAATACCCATCAGTGCCTTCTCATCAACGCCATCTCATCAGTGCCTTCTCATCCATGCCCATCAGTGCCACCTCATCAATACCCATCAGTGCCACCCAATTAGTGCCTTCTCATCAATGCCAACTCATCAGTGCCATCTCATCCATGCCCATCAGTGCCTTCTCATCAATGCCCATCAGTGCCGTCCCATCAGTACCTTCTCATCCATGCCCATCAGTGCCTTCTCATCAATGTCCATCACTGCCACCTCATCAATACCCATCAATGCCTTCTCATCAATGCCAACTCATCGGGGGCCATCTCATCCATGCCCATCAGTGCTGTCCCATCAGTGCCTTCTCATCATTGCCCATCAGTGCCTTCTCATCAATGCCCATCAGTGCCACCTCATTAATACCCATCAGTGCCACCCCATCAGTGCCTTCTCATCATTGCCCATCAGTGCCTTCTTATCAATGCCCATCAGTGCCACCTCATCAATACCCATCAGTGCCTTCTCATCAATGCCCATCAGTGCCTTCTCATCCATGCCCATCAGTGCCTTCTAATCAATGCCCATCAGTGCCTTCTTATCAATGCCCATCAGTGCCTTCTAATCAGTGCCCATCGTGAAGGAGACAAATAACCTGTTTCCACAATTGTATAAGGAAATCTGAGTTTCTTTTATGTATTTCAGTCTCGGAATCTCTCGGAATCTCTCGGAATAAAATGATACAATGTCCTCGGTGTCACATGACTGCACAATTGTCATTCAGAGTGTGAGAGCGCTGAGAGCTGAGAATTGGCCTGGGCAGGAGGGGGGTAAAAGTGCCCGGTAGGGAAGTGGTTACAGGAAGAAGGAACGACGTATAAAATCCGAATCACCACCCGGTGGAGGAATGACGGTAACGAGTGACCGGCGGCACCAGTGCGAGACGTCGGCGCCCGAAGCTGATTATCGCACGGCGGGTAATTGGGCGCACTGAGATGGTGAATGATCGGATTATGGAGGATCGTCTGGAGAACGTCTGAATGATGGAATATGACAGGAGGAGACCGGCGGGGGGACGGAGGAGACAGAGCGAGGAAACGCCGCGCCCTCCAGAGGGAGGAAATCAGAAGAACGTCCGCACTGCTCTCACCGGACACAATCCTTCTGCTGGGAGATTCCGGAAGGTTCTGTCCCCGGAGATCCCAGATCCAGACTGGAGGCCCCCAGAGATCCCAGATCCAGACTGGAGGCCTCCGGAGATCCCAGATCCAGACTGGAGGCCCCCGGAGATCCCAGATCCAGACTGGAGGCCCCTGGAGATCCTAGATTCAGACTGGAGGTCTCCAGAGATCCCAGATCTAGACTGGAGGCCCCAGAGATCCCAGATCCAGACTGGAGGCCCCCCCCGAGATCCCAGATCTAGACTGGAGGGCCCCCGAGATCCCAGATCCAGACTGGAGGTCCCTGGAGATCCGAGATCCAGCCTGGAGGTCCCCGGAGATCCGAGATTCAGACTGGAGGCCCCCGGAGATCCCAGATCCAGACTGGAGGGCTCCAGAGATCCCAGATCCAGACTGGAGGCCCCCGGAAATCCCAAATCTAGACTGGAGGTCCCCCGAGATCCCAGATCCAGACTGGAGGCTCCCCCGAGATCCCAGATCCAGACTGGAGGCCCCCCGAGATCCCAGATCCAGACTGGAGGCCCCCCGAGATCCCAGATCCAGACTGGAGGCCCCCCCGAGATCCCAGATCTAGACTGAAGGCCCCCCGAGATCCCAGATCCAGACTGGAGGCCTCCCGAGATCCCAGATCCAGACTGGAGGCCCCCGGAGATCCCAGATCCAGACTGGAGGTCCCTGGAGATCCAAGATCCAGACTGGAGGTCCCTGGAGATCCGAGATCCAGCCTGGAGGTCCCTGGAGATCCGAGATCCAGCCTGGAGGTCCCCAGAGATCCGAGATCCAGACTTGAGGCCCCCGAGATCCCAGATCCAGACTGGAGGTCCCTGGAGATCCGAGATCCAGCCTGGAGGTCCCCGGAGATCCGAGATCCAGACTGGAGGCCCCCGGAGATCCCAGATCCAGACTGGAGGTCCCCGGAGATCCGAGATCCAGACTGGAGGTCCCCGGAGATCCGAGATCCAGACTGAAGGGCCCCGGAGATCCCAGATCCAGACTGGAGGGCTCCAGAGATCCCAGATCCAGACTGGAGGTCCCCGGAGACCCCAAATCCAGACTGGAGGCCCCTCGGGATCCCAGATCCCGACTGGAGGCCCCCCGAGATCCCAGATCCAGACTGGAGGCCCCCAGAGATCTCAGATCCAGACTGGAGGCCCCCAGAGATCCCAGATCCAGACTGGAGGCCTCCGGCGATCCCAGATCCAGACTGGAGGTCCCTCGGGATCCCAGATCCAGACTGGAGGCCCCCCGAGATCCCAGATCCAGACTGGAGGCCCCCCGAGATCCCAGATCCAGACTGGAGGCCCCCCCCGAGATCCCAGATCCAGACTGGAGGCCCCTGGAGATCCCAGATCCAGACTGGAGGCCCCCGGAGATCCCAAATCCAGACTGGAGGTCCCCGAAGATCCCAGATCCAGACTGGAGGTCCCCGGAGACCCCAAATCCAGACTGGAGGCCCCCCGAGATCCCAGATCCAGACTGGAGGTCCCCGGAGATCCGAGATCCAGACTGGAGGTCCCCGGAGATCCGAGATCCAGACTGGAGGCCCCGGAGATCCCAGATCCAGACTGGAGGCCTCCGGAGATCCCAGATCCAGACTGGAAGGCTCCAGAGATCCCAGATCCAGACCGGAGGGCCCCGGAGACCCCAAATCCAGACCGGAGGCCCCTCGGGATCCCAGATCCAGACTGGAGGCCCCCTGAGATTCCAGATCCAGACTGGAGGCCCCCCGAGATCCCAGATCCAGACTGGAGGCCCCCGGAAATCCCACATCCAGACTGGAGGCCCCCCTGAGATCCCAGATCCAGACTGGAGGCCCCCGGAGATCCCAGATCGAGACTGGAGGCCCCCGAAGATCCCAGATCCAGACTGGAGGTCCCCGGAGATCCCAAATCCAGACTGGAGGCCCCTCGGGATCCCAGATCCTGACTGGAGGTCCCCGGAGATCCCAAATCCAGACTGGAGGCCCCTCGGGATCCCAGATCCTGACTGGAGGTCCCGGAGACCCCAAATCCAGACTGGAGCCCCCCCGAGATCCCAGATCCAGACTGGAGGCCCCTGAAGATCCCAGATCCAGACTGGAGGCCCCCGGAGATCCCAGATCCAGACTGGAGGCCCCCGGAGATCTCAGATCCAGACTGGAGGCCCCCAGAGATCCCAGATCCAGACTGGAGGCCCCCAGAGATCCCAGATCCAGACTGGAGGCCCCCAGAGATCCCAGATCCAGACTGGAGGCCTCCGGAGATCCCAGATCCAGACTGGAGGCCCCCGAGATTCCAGATCCAGACTGGAGGCCCCCAGAGATGGAGGAATGGCAAGCCACTCAGTGTGGGGGAGGGGGAATGGATTATATATTATTTATTGACACTAACACATAATAGCTGAGATCCCAGAGGAGTCCCCGGCCAGACAGACGGGTCACTGGACTTGGCATTGTCATCTATAAAGCTGAAATACGTACTGCAGTGTGCAGAGTCATTGGGGCTGATTTACCAAGCCTGTGCGCCAAGACTCATGGTGCACAAGCAGGAGTAAACCTGTTTTTGACATTTACCAAAGAAACACGCTGCCAGTGCAGCGTGTTTCCTCATTTACTAAAGTGCCTAATGCGCCCAGAAGAGGGCGCACAGCACGCCAGTACAGAGCTGGCGTGCGGCATTTAGTAATGTAAACATCGGGGATTCGGGCGGGAGTTTATGAGGGGAGGGAGGGGGGTGATGCAGGGGAAGTGTAGTGACATGTGTTTCAACTTGTGTGGCGGGCCGATTTGAAAGGGAAAGTGACTTTTGGGACCCGATCCCCGTGCCCTTGCAAAGTACGCTAGAACCTCGGAAGGTTCACTTGCATACTGGGCATGCGCAGAGGGAAAAATCGGAGCTTACCGCGCGCCTCTTCAGTACGCCGGGAAATCCTTGGTAAATACCAGGCGGCGTAGCAGTGTTTGCACTGCCTGGAGCGGCGCACGGCAAGCTCCGAGCTGTTCTCGGGCTGCGCTGACACTGAAGGGGAACTCCGCGCCAAATTTCAAATGTGAAACCGGCGCGGCTTCCCCCCCAGGGGTACAATAGGCTCTCCGGCTTGGTCCGGAACGTGAGGGGTTAACCCACGCCAAAATCGGCGTGGGGTTCCCCCCCAGATCCGTACCAAGCCCTCATCCCAGGCATGCAGTCTGGCCGGACAGGAATGGGGGTGGGGACGAGCGAGCGGCCCCCCCCCTCCTGAGCCGTACCAGACCACATGCCCTCGACATGGGGGAGTGTGTGCTTTGGGGGAGGGGGGCGCTGCCCCCCCACCCCAAAGCACTCTTGTCCCCATGTCGATCGGGACAAGAGCCTCTTCCCGACAACCCTAGCCATTGGTTGTCGGGGTATGCGGGCGGGAGCCAATCAGAATCTGGGAGCCCCGTTTAATAAGGTGGCCCCCAGATTTCGGGCCCCCACCCTATGTGAATGAGTATGGGGTACATCGTACCCCTACCCATTCACCTGGTGAACGTTTTCACTTTTGAGGGTCTTCCGCCGCCCCCTTCAAATTCTTCTGCCTGGACGGGGGTCGTACATCCCATCCAGGACTTGGACGTGGCGGGCTTCTCGTCGCTGTCTTCTGCCGCTGCCCCCTTCACCACGAAGCTCCGTGCTTGTTTGATGAGGGCAGCGGGCTTCCGTCGTCTTCTCCGGGGCGAGGGTCGTACATCCCACCCCGGATTTCGTCGCCGGGTTCTGCCTGGCTCCTACTAGGGGCCAGGGCTTCTTTTGCCGTCTTCCGCCGGAGGGCGCCACTCTCCGGGCTTCTCGACGTTGTCTTCCGCCGCGGGGGCCAGGCCTTCTTCTTTGCCGCCCCCCTCGATTTTTTCGGCCTGGACGGGGGTCGTACATCCCATCCAGGACTTGGACGTGGCGGGCTTCTCGTCGCCGTCTTCTGCCGCTGCCCCCTTCACCACGAAGCTCCGTGCTTGTTTGATGAGGGCAGCGGGCTTCCGTCGTCTTCTCCGGGGCGAGGGTCGTACATCCCACCCCGGATTTCGTCGCCGTCTTCTGCCGCTGCCCCCTTCACCACGAAGCTCCGTGCTTGTTTGATGAGGGCAGCGGGCTTCCGTCGCAGTCTTCCGCCGCGGGGTGACACTCGCGGGCTTCTTCTTCCATTCGATGTTGACACGGCGAGGTCCGGCGCTGAAATGCCTTCTGAGCGGCGGGCAAGGACTTATATTGGCATTGGGCGTGGGCGTGGTTATGCCAACATGTGACCTTAACCCATGTGACAGTGATGTCACGTCACATCACTGTCACATGGGTTAAGGTCACATGTTGGCATAACCACGCCCACGCCCAATGCCAATATAAGTCCTTGCCCGCCGCTCAGAAGGCATTTCAGCGCCGGACCTCGCCGTGTCAACATCGAATGGAAGAAGAAGCCCGCGAGTGTCACCCCGCGGCGGAAGACTGCGACGGAAGCCCGCTGCCCTCATCAAACAAGCACGGAGCTTCGTGGTGAAGGGGGCAGCGGCAGAAGACGGCGACGAAATCCGGGGTGGGATGTACGACCCTCGCCCCGGAGAAGACGACGGAAGCCCGCTGCCCTCATCAAACAAGCACGGAGCTTCGTGGTGAAGGGGGCAGCGGCAGAAGACGGCGACGAGAAGCCCGCCACGTCCAAGTCCTGGATGGGATGTACGACCCCCGTCCAGGCCGAAAAAATCGAGGGGGGCGGCAAAGAAGAAGGCCTGGCCCCCGCGGCGGAAGACAACGTCGAGAAGCCCGGAGAGTGGCGCCCTCCGGCGGAAGACGGCGAAAGAAGCCCTGGGAGGAGCCCGAGGTGGGGCGACACCCCCGTTGTTCTCCGCTGTTTTCGGCCGGCCCCCCCCGGATGTAAAAGAGCTTCATTTTGGGGTGGGGGCACAGTCGAGCATGGCGGAGAGCATGGGTGGGTGTTTCCCCCCCCCCGGCAGAAGACGGCTAGAAGACCGAGGAGTGGCGACGCCCCCGTTGTTCTCCGCCATTTCCGCCGGCCCCCCCCGGATGTAAAAGAGCTTTGTTTGGGGTAGGGGGCCTGGCCGAACATGGCGGAGAGCATCGGTGGGTGTCTCTCTCCCCGGCGGAAGGCGGCGGCGAAGACCGGGGGGGGGGTAGGTGTACCCCCCCGGCGGAAGGCTAAGACCGAGGAGGGGTTTCGCCCCCCGTTGTTCTCCGCCATTTCCGCCGGCCCCCCCCGGATGTA
Organism: Rana kukunoris; assembly: GCA_029574335.1. Lineage (NCBI taxonomy): Eukaryota > Metazoa > Chordata > Amphibia > Anura > Ranidae > Rana > Rana kukunoris. The sequence continues at coordinate 20,347 of JAJQKJ010000739.1, read as the reverse complement.
AAAGAGCTTTGTTTGGGGTAGGGGGCCTGGCCGAACATGGCCGAGAGCATCGGTGGGTGTCCCCCCCCGGCGGAAGGCGGCGGCGAAGACCGGTGCGGGGCTGGAGCCCCCCCGGCAGAAAACGTCTGGAAGACCGAGGGGCTCCGCCCCCGTTGTTCTCTGCTTCTTTCGGCCGGCCCCCCCCGGATGTGAAAGAGCTAATTTTGGGGTGGGGGCCTGGCTGGACATGGCGGAGATCATCGGTGGGTGTCCCCCCCCCGGCAGAAGACGGCGAAGCCCGGGGCCCAATGGGCTGGTGGTGGGGGGTCCCGGCAGAAGACCCCCGGAGCTGACTAATAAATTATTTTTTTCTGTGTGTTTTTTTTTTTGTGTTTACACTTTTCCACCCGGTGAATGGGTAGGGGTACGATGTACCCCATACTCATTCACATAGGGTGGGGGGCCAGAATCTGGGGGCCCCCTTAATATAGGGGGCTCTCAGATTCTGATAAGCCCCCCGCCCGCATACCCCGACAACCAACGGCCAGGGTTGTCGGGAAGAGGCTCTTGTCCCTTTCGACATGGGGACAAGAGTGCTTTGGGGTGGGGGGGGCAGTGCCCCCCTCCCCCACAGCACACACTCCCCCATGTCGAGGGCATGTGGTCTGGTACGGCTCAGGAGGGGGGGGGGCGCTCGCTCGTCCCCACCCCCATTCCTGTCCGGCCAGACTGCGTGCCTGGGAGAAGGGTTTGGTCTGGATCTGAGGGGGAACCCCACGCCGTTTTTTGGCGTGGGTTTAACCCCTTATGTTCCAGATCAAATCTAAGAGCCTGTTGTGCACCAGAAGGGGGACCCCCATGCCGTTTTTTTTTGTAATTTGGGGTGGAGTTCCCCTTTATCCCGGTCCTGTCAGGGGGGGGGGAATGCCTGCTCGTCTGTCCCTACAATGTATGAACAGCGATCTGTCATTTCCCCTACACAGTCCCACCCCCTTTACAGTTAGAACACACCCAGGTAACATATTCAACCCCTTCCGCGCCCCTAGTGTTAACCCCTTCCCTGCCAGTGTCATTTTTATAGTAAGCAATGCATTGATATACCATTGCTCGCTACAAAAATGCCAAATCTCACAAAAATGTGTCCGCCACAATGTCGCATTAGACAGAAAAAACAAATGATAGCCACCATTACTAGTAAAACAAAAAATTATTCAAAAAAAACCCATAAGACCAACCCCTACTTAGAACTTTTGCCCAAACCAATCAAACGCTTATTGTGATTTTTTGCAACCAAAAAGATGTCCAAGAATACTTATCGGCCTAAACTGAGGGCAAACATTTTTTGAATATATTTTGGGGGAGATTTATTATAGCAAACCGTAAAAAAGATGTTTTTTTAGTTACCAAATTGTCGCTATATTTTTGGGTCAAGCAAAAATAAGAAAAAACGCAGAGGTGATCAAATACCACCAACAAAAAAAAAAAATTGAATTTTTAGGGGGGGGGGGGGCGGAGGATGAGGACGCCCAATTTTTTTGGGGGCCACGTCGCACAACCACGCAATTGTCAGTCAAAATGACGCAGTGTTGAAATGCAAAAAATGGCCCCGTCAGTGACCAGTAATATGCTCTGGGGCTCAAGTGGTTACAAATTAAGAATACACTAAAGTTAGCCCAATTTATGGCCATAATGTGAAAGATGATGTTACACCGAGTAAATAGATACCCAACATGTTACACTTTAATATTGCACACACTCATGGAATGGCGCCAAACTTCAGTACTTGAAAATACCCATAGGCAACGCTTTTTTATGTGTTTCAGGTTACCAGTTTAGATTTACAGAGGAGGTCTAGTGCTAAAAGTATTGCTCTCGCTCTAACGTACGCTATGATACCTCACATGTGGGGTTTGAACGGGGGTTCAATATGTGGGCGGGGCTTACACATTTAAGGCCCGCCCCCATATATGGAAACATTCTTCAAACCACACATGTGAGGTATCATAGCGTGCGTAACAGCAAGAGGAATATTTATAGCACTAGACCTCATCTGTAAATCTAAACTGGTAACCGGAAACAATAAAAATGCTGCTTGTTCGCTTCTGACTGCGAGCTACTAGGGACAGGGGCGTTTAAATTATTACTATTTAGGTTTGTTACGTAAAAATTCTATAAGACCTCCCGTTCAGCTTGTAAAGCATCACTTCATGGGGACCAAAAAAAAATTTAACACCTCTAATGCTTTCATCCGCCATTGCAGATTTGATTCTGGTACTGCATTTCGAGTGAACTGGGCATGCTCGAACAGTTAGAAAAAGAAGTTGGAAGTTTCATCCTGAAAATGACTTGCATCTTTCTGAGCATGCTCAGAAAGCTCTTTTTTTGGCTTAGTAATTTAAGGACATCCTTAACAGGTGTAAGCAGTTCCAAGTGCACACAAACTAGAGGCTGACATTTCTTCATGTGTTTCCAATTGGTTCATTAGCACACATGTTATAAAAAGCGTGGATACTGCACGTGTCAGCTGCCCCTCAGAGGGGGCAGATTTGCTGGCTGGAAGGAATGGCGGAGTGAAACAGAGATGTTTTGGAGCAAGTTTTGTATTTTTTGATGTTTTCTCTGCTACATAATTTTGCTAAATGTTTCTCAAGATGTTAATGACTAATGTTTTAATCCTGTGGGTCTATCCTGTTATTTCAAAAGCATGATTTATTTTCCAATGACTGTGAAATAAACGTTGGTCTTTTTTGTTTTTAGGTGTTTTTATATATTTTTGGTGTGTTTATTTGTAATTTTTTGTTTTGCTTTCCTTGTTTTGTGGACCAATAAAATTACTTTCAAATTTTGAAGTTTGTTTTGTGATATTTTTTTCCTGCTATGGATTTCAACCGCTGCAGCTGAACTAGTTTGGGCCTAAACCATCAAGTGTGATTTGTCTCTAAGATCTTTCCTGGTGTGTATGCATGAAATGTTTAGTCACCAGAAAAGGAAGGACAAAGCGGTAAGTATTGTTTCCTAGAACTGATGTCCAGACTGACTTTTTAAAGCACATGTGCAAGATGTAGGAAAAGCTGCAAACAGGGCCTGTTGGAGGGGGGGGGGGGGTGGTGTGTTTTTTTTTGGACAGGCTTGAAGTGCTGATTTACAGCGCTGTGCTTGAAACTAGCACAAGACAATCCTATTCTAATTGTGGGTTGTTTGAGGGAAGCCAATTGAGTGTTAGAACCCCTGCTAGTGTTTTTAGGTTGGGCTTTGTGTCCCTTTTCCTAAAATTGGCTTCACTTCCTGTCACACAGCTGAACAGGAAGTGAGGTTAAAACCCTACCAATGGTCTTTTCTTCGTGTCACCATTAAGCAAATTGCACTGCAGTGTACACCCCAAATGATTAGTTATTTTGGGGTTTAGTAAAGGCAAAGCCGCTCTGCAGTAGAAGCGTAGGCAATGAAAATCAGAAGGGAAGCACTGATGGTTTTTACTTCCAATCCCGCCAAGTTTTGAGTTTTCTTCCTTGCTTGTCCACTTGTAGTGCAAAGTGGATTTGCCTTTAGTAAATGGACCCCAAAGTCCAAGATTCCTACTAATTTGGGGTGTACACAGCAAAATGCCATTTCCAAAATGGGAAACTATTTATATTGATCTGTGTGTCCCCAACAAAACATTACTCAGGTGTTTCCCTCACTTCCTGTTTGGCTGTGTGGCAGGAAGTGAATGAATTAAGTAGAAAGTGACAACATTTGTGAGGTGTCTTTACCCTATCAGGGGTGCAGGCATCCCCAAAACAAACAAGAAAATAGTTGATTTAACATTGGGTGGTGTTTGTGGGGGTCCCTAACACACATTCATACATATTAGCAACGCTGGATCCTGGCCTATTGGCATGGTTATATTTTCTTAGGCCTCTCAATAAAATGATCTGAAATTTGGGGTTAAACTGGAACAATAATCATCACTTTTATTTTTTGGATTTCTTTCATTTTGGATAGAGTTGGTGGGGGGGGGGGGGGGGGTTAGAAGCTCTGTCAGTTTATTTTGTATTATCCCTGTCCGTTTGGGGAGATTGGCCTTCACTTCCTGCCCCATAGCCAAACAGGAAGTGATCGAAAAAGTAGGCAAATTAAGGGCCCCCCCAAGTCCCCCCCCACAGAACTTGTGTGTGTCCCCTGAAAATTCCTGGGTGGGTCATAAAAAAAACAGGGTGTGGCCTTGACAGGAAGGGTGGGTCATTTTTCTATTAGGGGGGTGCCAAAATTTGGTCAGGCCTAGGGAAGCACAAAACCTAAATATCCTACTGCATATTAGGGCTTATTTAGACAGGATCCAATTTACAGCATGTTTTTAGATTGTGGGAGGAAACCCGCACAGGGAGAACATGCAAACTCCAGGCAGATAGTGTCACGGGTGGGATTCGAACCAGCAACCCTTTTGCTGCTAGGTGAACATGCTACACACTACGCTACTGTGCTGAACGAACATGATTGCAGCTGAAAGCATGAGATGTTTTTTTTTTTTACCAATTCCATGATTTCCAGCCTGGAGGACAGATGTGGGGTCTAATTGACCCCGCCTTTCTCTATAAAGAGGACCTGTCACACACTAGTCCTATTACAAGGGATGTTTACATTCCTTGTAATAGGAAGAAAAGTGAAAAATAATACAAACAAAGGGACAAACAAGTGCAAAAAATAAAATATTAAGTAAAAAAATAAAATAACAAAGGAATTTAAATGCTCCTGTCCCTAGTAGCTCGCACTCAGAAGCGAACACGCATGCAAGTCCCACCCACATATGTAAACATCCTTCAAACCCCACATGTGAGGTATCATAGCGTGCGTTAGAGCGAGAGCAATAATGTTAGCACTAGACCTCCTCTGTAACTCAAAAGTGGTAACCTGAGAAAAAAAGTCAAGCGTTGCCTATGGAGATTTTTAATAACGAAGTTTAGCGCCATTCCATGAGTGTGCGCAATATGAAAGCGTGACAAGTTAGGTATCTATTTACTCGGTGTAACATCATCTTTTACCTTATCCCTAAAAATTGGCCTAGCTTTACTGCTTTCTTATTTTGTCATTCATGAAACAGGTTTTTTTTTGGAAAGCCAAAAAAAAAAAAAACTTTAGAAAATTTTTGGCACAAATACTGTTGGAAATGTGTCCGAAAAAATGGCCGCCACTTTATTCCCTAGGGTGTTTGTTAATAAAATATATATAATGTTTGGGGGTCCTGAGTAAGTTTCAAGGAAGAAAATATAATTGTTACATGAAGGAGAGAAGTGCCAGAATAGGCGCGGTATGGAAGTGGTTAAAGTGCAACAATAAAAGTGAAAAATTCCTTGAAATTTCGTACCATGGGGGGGGGAGGCAATTAGGGGCGCCATCAGGAATTATGGGGCCCCTTACACAGCTTCAGGCATGGGCCCCCTGGAGCAGAGAATAGGGGGGGGGGTGCCGCCTGATATTAAGAAGGGGGGGGGGGCTGCCGCAATTTTGATAAGCGGGGGGTTCCTTTACTAAAAAATACATATAGAAAAATATATATTAAAAAGGGTGGTAGCCATCCGGGGGCCCTGGGGACCACTGGGCCCTTTAATAAAAAAGAAACTTCTGGGCTCTTTAATGAAAAATAAATTACATATCTACATATATAAAATAATAAAAAAGGGGGTTGCCTTGGGAGCTCTGGGCCCTTTAATAAAAAAAAAACTACCAAAAATCTAAAAAAAAAAATAACATTGGGTGGGAGCTGTGGTGGCTCAACGTGAATGGCACTGCGCTGACAAGCCGTTCACCTCTGCAGCCAAGGGTTCGGATCCCGGGTCTCGGCTACATATGAATTGAGTTTGGTGGTGTCAGCCCGGCTCCCGGTGGGTGTGCTATGCAAGGTACGCCTGTGCTTAGTATGCACACCCCCCCCCCCCCCACAAAAAAAACACCACACTTGCACACACTTTGGCCATGAGGTCTCCTAAAATAAAGGGAGGTGAAGGACCTACAGGGCTGGCTGGGTGGGCTACACTCCTTCATAGGGGGAGTCCCTCTGTCCCATTGGGCTCCCAAGTGTAGCAGGTGGGGTGAGTGGGAGGCCCCCCTCACACCCACCATTGCCACCGGGGGCATGGAGAAGGATGGCGATTGCAAGTCCAGCTCCTCTCTCTCGACTTCACGCACAAAATACACTTTAAAAAAGAAATTAAACTTCCGGTTCCGGCGCCGCATGGAGTAGCTGTGCACTCCTTCAGCTCCCGCACACAGGCTCCCAAATCGGCCTATAAAAGCCAGCAAACCCGCTGCCGACCCCTGGGCTAACCATCCGCCATCCCCCCCCCTCACCCGAGGATGGACAAATACCTGGAAAAAAGCGGCGCGCGCGCGGTCGTACGCCGCCGCCGCTGCGGCGCGAACGGGACAGCCGCAAATCGAGGGCCCCGGCTTTGGCCTACACGGATTCGATCGTAGATCCGATCGTGGATCCGACACCTGCAATGGAGGTGAGTGCACACCAGCCCCTCAGACTGTTCACATCCCCTCACCTCCCCCACAGGCGGGGGATATGCACAACATAGAGCTGATGGCCCAGGCCGTGGCTGCTCTATTATCCCCCATGATAGCGACCTCGGTGGGAAAAAGCCATCAATGCAGGGATACAGAAAATCCAGGCTCAACTAGGGGAGCATGCATCCAGGCTGAATGAGGCTGAGAATCGCATCGGACATATAGAAGAGGATCTTTACCAGGCCCAATCCTTTGAACATGCGCAAGACAAGACGAACAAGTATATACTAGACAAACTGGACGACCTTGAGAACAGATCCAGGAGGAGCAATCTGCGCTTTATTGGCGTCCCTGAATCGCTGCAACCTCAAGCACTTTCAGATCTCTGCTCCAGACGCATCCCCGAGACCCTGGGCCTGCCGGGCCCCTGCACTGTTGAGCGCGCCCACCGCATGGGCCTTTTCAACTCTGATCGCAAGTCACCTCGCCCTGTCATCGCCAAATATCTCAACTATTCAGAAAAATCCCTCATCCTGCAGAAGTTCAGGCAGTCCAGGGACCCTCCAGATAGACGGCATGAATATCCTGATCTTTGCGGACTACTCCGTGGACGTCTCCAAGAGGAGGAAGGCTTTCCAGCAGACCTGCACGGAGCTCCACCGAATGCAAATCAAGTTTACACTGGCTTTCCCGGCCGTGCTTCGACTCAGAGCACCCAACGGAGATCAGCTCTCCTTCCATGACCCATCCGAAGCTGAGGCCTTCCTGAGATCCCTCCGCTCTAGCCCCACCACAACCAGTCTCCCAGAGTGGCACCTTCCAACCGGGCCCTAGAACACGGAAGCCCACGCAAGGACTCTCCTAAAAGATTCAAGGCATCTGGATCCGACCGTCAACTCACCTCATCCTTTTGAACTTTTTTTCTTGACCTTCTCTTTTTTTTTCTTCTAGACGGTCACACCATCCCGATGCAGTTCTGCTGCTCATTAACCGTCCAGGACCATCCTGGGCCCCTCTCCTTAGCGTGCCTCCCCCTTCACCCGGGGGACCACGGTAGGCCTAATGCAATTTTGCTGTTATGCCAGTCTGTCTCCTTTTCTTTTCTCTTATGCTCCTAATGCCATTTTATTTCACACTGTTTTGTTTTCACATTGTTTTATGTTCTCTTGCACAATCGGTAATAGTTGTCTTAGCTCCACTTGTGCCTTAATATTATGTTATCCTATACGTTTATATATCATGTGTAGGCCTTTCCATTCTTCCGCAAGGAACCTGTCTATCTCCTCCCCCCCCCCTCACGCATTGCTCCTGCTGCTTACACCCCCCCATCGGTCGCGGCGGGCGGGTGAAGTGCTGCATTGAGAGCCCTGCGTTGGGAGCTGGCCTATTCAGTGGCTCCATGCGGAAAAAAGTGAAGTTCCCAAATGTTATTGTTCACCTTGTTTGCCCCCATCACCCTCCCCCCATCTCTCCCCCTCCTGGTTCTCAACCCTCCGCCCATTTTTAGGGATCCGTTACCACCCCCGCTCTCTCTCACAGCAAACCACCACAACACCTGCTGTCCTTGCACCCCACTTCTACAATGCTCCATGCTCCCATTCTCCTCGCCTCCACGTCCTGCTCACACCCCATTGTTAGTCTTCCCAACATGAGAATAGTCTCCTGGAATGTCAAAGGGCTCCGCTCCCCCAATAAGAGGATGAAAGTTCTGCGCCACCTTAAAAGGCTCAAGACCGACATCGCCCTCCTTCAGGAAACCCATCTGTCCACCCCCGACTTCCCGCGGGCTGCGGAAACTCTGGGTAGGCACAGTCCTCGGTTCTGACTCAAGTGGTCGAAAAGCTGGGGTAATAATCCTTATTAACAAAAACCTTCCCTGCAAGATTCTGTCCTCAGATTCGGACTCGAGGGGCGATTCACCTCGGCCCGTATTCAACTGGGATCCAGGGTGGTAATCATCACTAATGTATATGCTCCTAACAGCCCCACAAGTGCCTTCTTTAGCGACCTCACCTCCTGGGCGCTTAGAGACCCAGCCTGCCCACACCTGATAGGCGGGGATTTCAATTCCATCATGCACCCGATAGATGACAGGTCCTCTACCAGACAATCTCGTCCTCCTCTGACTCCTCTCACCCAGACATTATTGGCATCGACGGTCGATTCACTGCACCTCCACGATCTATGGCGACTAAAACACCCTGCTGACAGAGAATTCTCATTTTATTCCCACCCTCATAAAGTCTTCACGAGACTGGACTATCTTTTCTGTTCTGACTCTCTCCTCCCACTGATCTCGGAAGCGACATACACGACATCGCAATCTCGGACCATGCCCCGGTCTCGACCACCTTGAGGACCCTGACTTAGCCTCTAACCCCAGAATCTGGCGGTTCCCCTCCTATCTTCACAATAACTCCGATTTTCACCAGCATCTAGAAAAAGCCTGGTTGGGATACGCATCGGATAACGCGTTACACGCTGACAACCCTAACCTTTTCTGGGAAGCGGGCAAAGCGTTCCTCAGGGGCTGCATAATCGCCTACGCCGCCACATTCAAAAAACACACCCTTAGACGCTACAAACAGGCCAGCGCAACACTGCATCAGGCCCAGCGGGTCCTCTATACTGATGACTCCCCCAGCAACCGTAACGCCTGGTTCGCTGCCAAGCAGGCCTTTGATAGCTGGGCAGCCACCCTCGAACGTACCCAAAAAGCGCATCTAGACGCCTCCCTCCACAAGTTTGGTAACAAAGCAGGTAGACTCCTTTCCAGATTAAGTAAAGGACCCAACCGCCCGACGCATATCATGTCCCTCAGGGACCCGTCGGGTTCCATACACTACACCCCAAAAGGTATCAATAATACTATGCGCCAATTCTACTCCTCCCTGTATGCCTCAGACCCTATCGATAAACCGACAGCCCTCAATTTCCTACGACGTATCTCCCTGGACCAGGTAAACCCCACCCAGCTCGAAGCCCTCAATGCCCCTATCTCTGTCCTGGAGGTCCAATCCGTAATCAAACAGCTTTCCCCCTCCAAAGCCCCAGGCCCAGACGGCTTCACCGGAGAATTTTACAAGTCCTTTAGCTCGACTGTGTCCCCCCCTCTCCACAACGTCTACACACACATATGGTCGGGTGGGTCCTATCTTCCAACGGGCAATCAGGCCATAGTAAAACTCCTAGAGAAGAAGGGCAAGGACCCCCTAGAACCTGGCTCTTATAGGCCCATCTCGCTTCTTAACCTTGACGTTAAAATCCTCTCCAAGATAGCAGCCACTAGATTGGCATCCATTATACCCTCCCTGATTCACCCCGCACAGTCGGGCTTTGTTAAGGGTAGGACGGCCACCATGAATATCAGGAAGGTGATGCTAGCTCTCGAACACGCAAAAAATGACCCGGCAGGAGACCACGCCATCATCACCCTAGACGCGGAGAAGGCTTTCGATAACGTTAGTTTCGAATGGCTCTCCATGGTCATGTCCAAAATGGGCTTCTCGGGCCCCTTCACGCACCTCATAGAATCAATGTACACTGCCCTGCCGCGAGAGTGGTCGCGGCGGGCCTCCTCTCTGAGGAGTTCAGGCTGCACAAAGGCACGAGGCAAGGCTGTCCACTCTCCCCGCTCCTTTTCAACATAGCACTTGAACCCCTCTCCCGCCACCTAACCCAGATCGCCCCCCTACATGGCATCCATGTCGGAGGCCACGACCTTCGCACGTCACTATTTGCAGACGATGTCCTTATCTTCACATCCAGCCCCTCACTCGACATGTCCACTATCAAGACCACTTTGACGAATTCAGGCAATGTTCAGGGTTACGTATCAATTATAGCAAGAGCGAAATACTCCCAATAGGCTCCCTATCTATCCCCTCCTGGTCCCAAAACTCCTTATTCGCCGTTGCAAAGTCACATATCACTTACCTGGGGATAAAAATAGGCAAACTACCCTCCTCCCTATACCACCTCAACTACCCCCCCCTGCTCACCAAAATATCCCAAGAACTGACCAACTGGATGGACCTGCCTCTCTCGCTACTGGGAAGATGCCACCTTGTCAAGATGGTTAGTTTTGCACGCCTACTGTACCCACTACAAACCATCCCTTTACTCTTGCGCCACAAAGACATTAAATCCATTAACTCTGCCATTTCCAAGTTCCTCTGGCGTGGCAAGAGGGCGCGCATAGCATTTACCAAGCTGCATCTTCCCAGGCGAGAGGGGGGCATTGCCCTTCCCAACATCAGGCTATATAACTTGGCATGTCTATTGAGAACAGGCTTGGATTGGATAACCCAGTCCTCCAGGTGCTCGAACTACCCCTCGAATCGGCGATGGTCCGCCCCTTCTCGCTCACGGCCCTTCTCCATTGCCATTGGAAATCTGCCCCCCCTCCCCTCCAACACAATCTCCTTCTCCGGGATACAGTCATCGCCTGGACTGGAGAGAGGTCAGGAAGGCCCTCAATGTCCCCTCCTCTATCTCACGATACCTCCCTATCCTGGGCAACCCGAGCTTCCTACCAGGCTTAGATAACCAGCCCTACCTCGACTGGGAGGGTAAGGGTATCAAATCCTTTTATTCTTTATGTGACCCCCTTTCAGGCCGCCCCTTAGGTTTTAGAGCCCTGGCAGACAAATTTTCTCTCCCTTCGTCACATGTATTCCAGTATATTCAATGCATTAGTTTCCTGAAAAACGCCTGTCGAGATGACAGAAAAAGGTTCCAGAGCTCCCTTACCGACACCCTTATTTCCCGGGCCTCATACAAAATCTCAGACATTTACCATCCCCTCCTCCAGCACAACATCCCCCCCCTGGCCTCAACCTCGGCGGCCAACTGGTCGAAAGACTTCCCTGACCTGACCTGGTGGAGAAGCTCCTGCATGGCCTCACCACCATCCACAGACTTATCCCTAACGAAATATGGAGAGAGACGCAGATTAAGATTGTTCACCGAGCCCACATCCCCTTCAGCCGAGCCCATGCCACCCAGAATGCCCCTCTGTAAACAACCCAAACCTAACTTGGCTCACAGGTTCTGGTCTTGTTCCCTCATAGCCAGTTTCTGGGACCAAGTCATCCAATACATTTTCGATGTCACCTGCTGCTACGCATACCCAGGGACCCGTTACTACTTATATTTGGGTACTGGGACCCCATACTACTCCCCTGGTCCTCTCCCTCCACCCCCCTGGGCAGGGACTGGACTCTGATATGCCTCTTGATAGCCCGTAGAGCCATCCTCCAGAAGTGGATATCAGCGGACTGCCCAACCACTGCTCAAGTTAAAAGGAACTGTTGCAGCTCTTATACAAGGACAGGCTCAACACGGACCTGACCCACGAACGGAGCAAGAAACCGCTTCTATCACTTATGGAATCCCTTTATGTCGCATACTTTCACTTCTACTGAATGGTTGAACTTTGAGAAAATGTCTTTTCTATACCAGGATCCCCTCGGGATTGACATCTCTCCTACCCTCCCTCCCTCCTCCCCTACCCCCCCCCTCTCTTGTTGTTCCTTTTTGTTTGCAAGCACTACTATTTCACCTACCCCGTGACCACTTAACCTATACCCTCCCCCTTATTTGTTCTCTCTGAGAACCTCTACATACACTGTTAATCTACAGCAATGTTCCACAGAAAATGCTTTTATGTCCCGTTTTTTTTATGTTTTCTCTGTTATGTAACTTCCTTAATAAAAACATATTTCAAAAAAAAAAAAAAAAAAAAAAAAAAAAAGAAATTAAAGTAAAAAGTAACAAACCTGGGGAAATGTTTATACATTTTTAGAAGCAAAAAAGGTTGTCATCTGGGGCCCTCTGGGAGCTTTCAAAAATTATATTATATATATATATGTTTAAAAAATAACCAAAAAAATATCATATGTTTTTTTTTTTGATTTTTTTTGTAAAGGTGGGGGCGGGTTGTTCATCTGGAGCCCTGGGATCTCCGGGCCACTGGGGACCAGGCACTGGGGACCTCAGACCCCTAAACCTAAACTTGGTTGGGGACCTCCAGACTGCAAAAAAAAAAATATTAAATTCCAAAAATTGGCTCCTTTAATAAAAAATCCTTACAAAAACCAACTAACCAAATATATATACATAAAAAAAATGAGGGGGGGTTTACCATTCTGGGCGCTGGGGGGCCTCCAGGCATCTGGGCACCTCCGGACCCCGGGCCCCTTACAGGTGTACAGGGCCGCCATCATGAATTTTGGGGCCCCTTACACAGCTTCAGGCATGGGCCCCCTGGAGCAGAGAAACGGGGGGGGGTGCTGCCGCATGAAATTGAGAAGCGGGGGGGGGGGGGTGGTGCCCTGGGGACCTCTGGGCCCTTTCCTTAAAAAAAAAATAAAAATTTATATTAAAAAAAAATATATATTTTTTAAATATATATATTTTAGTTAAAAAAAAGGGCTTGTTTTCCATCTGGGGGCCCTAGTTGGCCTCCGGGCCCCCTGGGACCTTCGGAGCCTTAAACAAAAAAAAAAAAAAATAAATTGTTTTTTTGTTTAGGGTGGTTCCATCCGGGCCCCTGGGGGCCCCTGGGGACCCCGGGCGGTGTAATTGCCTGTACCCCCCTAATGGCGGCCCTGCAGGTGTACTGCCTGTCCCCCTGATGGCGGCCCTGGGTGTAATGTCAGCATGTGAAAAATGACATTCTGAAGGAAAAAAGCCATTTAAAACTGACTCGCGGCAATAATGAATTGTCAGCTCCTGGAAATTGCAGGAGAATTCATTCATTAAAAACACCAAAAAAAAAGCGTGGGGTCCCCCCAAATTCAATAACCAGACCCTTTAGGTCCTGGTATGGATATTAAGGGGAACCCCGCCGTCAATTTAAAAAAAAAATGACGTGGGGTTCCCCCCAAATATCCATAACCAGACCCTTCGGGTCTGGTGTGGAATTTAAGGGGAACTCCACCCCAAATTTTTTAAAAAATGGCGTGGAGTCCCCCCTAAAATCCACACCAGACCCCTTATCCGAGCACGTTGACCTGGCCGGCCGCAGAAAAGAGGGGGGGACAGAGCGCGGCCCCCCCCCTCTCCTGAACCGCACCAGGCCACATGCCCTCAACATTGGGAGGGTGTTTTGGGGTGCCCCCCAAAACACCTTGTCCCCATGTTGATGAGGACAAGGGTCTCTTCCCCACAACCCTTGCCCGGTGGTTGTGGGGGTCTGCGGGCAGGAGGCTTATCGAAATCTGGAAGACCCCTTTTACAAAGGGGCCCCCCAGATCCCGCCCCCCCCCCTGTGTGAAATGGTAATGGGGTACCTTGTACCTCTACCATTTCACGAGAAAAAAAAAGTGTCAGTGTAAAAAAGACAAGAGCCGGTTTTTGACAAGTCCTTTATTATCTTTCTTTCTTCTTTCCTTCGGGTTTCTTCTTCCTCCTCCTTCTTCTTCCTCTGCTTCTGTCTTGGGTCTTCTATTCCCGCATCTTGCCCGGCGTGTTCTTCCATCTTCTGTTCCTCCCGCTGTCCTTCTCGCGTCCGCATCTTCTCCTTCTTCTTCTTCTTTGCCGGAGGCGCCGCTTCAATTGAAATCCCCGCTGTCTGCCGGACCACGCCCCCCCCCCTCTGACGCCACGGGCAAGCTCTTAGGTGTGTGCTGCCAGTGCGTCAGAGGGGGGCGTGGTCACATGTCAGAGGCGGCGGGCAATTCAATTTGAAGCTTGTGCGCGGCTTTTTTCTTTGCCAGAGTCGCCGCTTCAATTGAATTGCCCGCTTTCTGGAACATGTGACCACGCCCCCTCTGACGCACTGGCACCACACGGGGACTTTCCTAAGAGCTTGTCCGTGGCGTCAGAGGGGGGGCGTGGTTCGGCAGACAGCGGGGATTTCAATTGGAAGCGGGCCGCTCCGGGCGAAGAAGAAGAAGGAGAAGATGCGGACGAGAAGGACAGCGGAAGAAGATGGAAGAACACGCCGGGCAAGATGCGGGAATAGAAGACCCAAGACAGAAGCAGAGGAAGAAGAAGGAGGAGGAGGAAGAAAGAAAACCGAAGGAAAGAAGAAAGAAGATAATAAAGGACTTGTCAAAAACCGGCTCTTGTCTTTTTTAACCCTTTACATTTTTTTTACTCGTGAAATGGTAGAGGTACAAGGTACCCCCATTACCATTTCACACAGGGGGGGGGCCGGGATCTGGGGGGCCCCTTTGTTAAAGGGGTCTTCCAGATTTCGATAAGCCTTCCGCCCGCAGACCCCCACAACCACCGGGCAAGGGTTGTGGGGAAGAGACCCTTGTCCTCATCAACATGGGGACAAGGTGTTTTGGGGGGCACCCCAAACACCCTCCCAATGTTGAGGGCATGTGGGCTGGTGCGGTTCAGGAGAGGGGGGGGGGCCGCGCTCTGTCCCCCCTCTTTTCTGCGGCCGGCCAGGTCAACGTGCTCGGATAAGGGGTCTGGTGTGGATTTTAGGGGGGACTCCACGCCATTTTTTTTTTTTTGGGGTGGAGTTCCCCTTAAATTCCACACCAGACCTGAAGGGTCTGGTTATGGATATTTGGGGGGAACCCCACGTCATTTTTTTTTTAAATTGATGGCGGGGTTCCCCTTAATATTTCCATATCAGACCTGAAGGGTCTGGTTATTGAATTTGGGGGGACCCCACGTCATTTGAATAATTATTTTAAAATTCGTCCAAGGGGGGGGGGGGGGGATGTCAGCAGGTGAATAAAGTGCACTTTTCCTGCGGTTAGAAATATGTCTTTGCACAAAAAATGACATTCTGAAAAAAAAAAAAAAAAAAAAAGCCATTTAAAACTGACTCGCGGCAATAATGAATTGTCAGATCCTGGAAATTGCAGGAGATTCATTCATAAAAAAACGAAAACAAAAAGCGTGGGGGTCCCCCCAAATTCAATAAACCAGACCCTTTAGGTCTGGTATGGATATTAAGGGGAACCCCGCCGTCATTTATTAAAAAAATGACGTGGGGTTCCCCCCCAAATATCCATAACCAGACCCTTCTGGGTCTGGTGTGGAATTTAAGGGGAACTCCACCCCAAAAAAAAAAAAAAATGCGTGGAGTCCCCCCTAAAATCCACACCAGACCCCTTATCCGAGCACGTTGACCTGGCCCGGCCGCAGAAAAGAGGGGGGGACAGAGCGCGGCCCCCCCCCCCCTCTCCTGAACCGCACCAGGCCACATGCCCTCAACATTGGGAGGGGTGTTTTGGGGTGCCCCCCAAAAACACCTTGTCCCCATGTTGATGAGGACAAGGGTCTCTTCCCCACAACCCTTGCCCGGTGGTTGTGGGGGTCTGCGGGCAGGAGGCTTATCGAAATCTGGAAGACCCCTTTAACAAAGGGGCCCCCCAGATCCCGGCCCCCCCCTGTGTGAAATGGTAATGGGGTACCTTGTACCTCTACCATTTCACGAGAAAAAAAATGTAAAGGGTTAAAAAAGACAAGAGCCGGTTTTTGACAAGTCCTTTATTATCTTCTTTCTTCTTTCCTTCGGGTTTCTTCTTCCTCCATCTTCTTCTTCTTCTGCTTCTGTCTTGGGTCTTCTATTCCCGCATCTTGACTGGCGTGTTCTTCCATCTTCTTCCGCTGTCCTTCTCGTCCGCATCTTCTTCTCCTTCTTCTTCTTCTTCGCCGGAGCGGCCGCTTCCAATCGAAATCCCCGCTGTCTGCCGGACCACGCCCCCCCTCTGACCGCCACGGGACAAGCTCTTAGGAAAGTCCCCGTGTGGTGCCTGTGGCGTCAGAGGGGGGCGTGGTCACATGTTCAGAAAGCGGGCAATTCAATTGGAAGCGGCGACTCTGGCAAAGAAAAAAGCCGCGCACGAGCTTCAAATTGAATTGGCCGCCCTCTGACATGTGACCACGCCCCCCTCGGACGCACTTGCAGCATACTCCTAAGAGCTTGCCCGAGGCGTCAGAGGGGGGGGCGTGGTCCGGCAGACAGCGGGGATTTCAATTGGAAGCGGCGCCTCCGGCGAAGAAGAAGAAGGAGAAGAAGATGCGGACGAGAAGGACAGCGGGAGGAACAGAAGATGGAAGAACTCACGGGCAAGATGCGGGAATAGAAGACCCAAGACAGAAGCAGAGGAAGAAGAAGGAGGAGGAAGAAGAAACCCGAAGGAAAGAAGAAAGAAGATAATAAAGGACTTGTCAAAAACCGGCTCTTGTCTTTTTTAACCCTTTACAT
The DNA here is from genome assembly GCA_029574335.1 of Rana kukunoris. NCBI lineage: Eukaryota > Metazoa > Chordata > Amphibia > Anura > Ranidae > Rana > Rana kukunoris. The sequence continues at coordinate 3,696 of JAJQKJ010000739.1, read as the reverse complement.
TTTTTTTTCTCGTGAAATGGTAGAGGTACAAGGTACCCCATTACCATTTCACACAGGGGGGGGGCCGGGATCTGGGGGGCCCCTTTGTTAAAGGGGTCTTCCAGATTTCGATAAGCCTCCTGCCCGCAGACCCCCACAACCACCGGGCAAGGGTTGTGGGGAAGAGACCCTTGTCCTCATCAACATGGGGACAAGGTGCTGGGGGGGCACCCCAAAACACCCTCCCAATGTTGAGGGCATGTGGCCTGGTGCGGTTCAGGAGAGGGGGGGGGCCGCGCTCTGTCCCCCCCCCTCTTTTCTGCGGGCCGGCCAGGTCAACGTGCTCGGATAAGGGGTCTGGTGTGGATTTTTGGGGGGGACTCCACGCCATTTTTTTTTTATTTTGGAGTGGAGTTCCCCTTAAATTCCACACCAGACCCGAAGGGTCTGGTTATGGATATTTGGGGGGAACCCCACGTCAATTTTTTTTTAAATTGACGGCGGGGTTCCCCTTAATATCCATACCAGACCTAAAGGGTCTGGTTATTGAATTTGGGGGGACCCCCACGCTTTTTTTTCCCTTTTTTAATGAATGAATTCTCCTGCAATTGCCGGGAGCCGACAATTCATTATAGCCGCGAGTCAGAGTTTTAAATGGCTTTTTTCCTTTGAAAAATGACATTTTGTGCAGAGACAGTTCTAACCACGGGAAACATGCGCTTTTTCACATGCTGACATTAGAGCCCCCATGGTACGAAATTTAAAGGAAAATTAACTTTTATTATTGCACTTTTAGCATTATTAAAATCACTGCTCCCGAAAAAACGGCCGTTTTAAAAAATAAAAAAAGCATTGGTACATGTCCCCTGGGGCAGGACTGAGGTCCCCAAACACTTTTTAGGACAAAAGTTGCAGATTAGCCTTTAAAATTCACTATTAAGATTTTCCCCCATAGACTTATACAGGGAGTTCGGCGGCGGCTTTAGTTATCAATCACATCGCGCTGCTGCTGCCGCCGGTTCATGCGCCTAATTAGGGATTCATCCAGCGCACTAATTAAGGCATGTACCGGCGCAGCGCAGATTCATTAGTAAATCAGCCCCATTGTGACAAGAGTTCTCTGACCAGAGGCCGTACTGTGTGCAGAGTGAGGAGTTCTCTGACCTGAGGCCGTACTGTGTGCAGAGTCATTGTGAGTGAGGAGTTCTCTGACCAGAGGCCGTACTGTGTGCAGAGTCATTGTGAGTGAGGAGTTCTCTGACCAGAGGCCGTACTGTGTGCAGAGTCATTGTGAGTGAGGAGTTCTCTGACCAGAGGCCGTACTGTGTGCAGAGTGAGGAGTTCTCTGACCTGAGGCCGTACTGTGTGCAGAGTCATTGTGAGTGAGGAGTTCTCTGACCTGAGGCCGTACTGTGTGCAGAGTCATTGTGAGTGAGGAGTTCTCTGACCAGAGGCCGTACTGTGTGCAGAGTCATTGTGAGTGAGGAGTTCTCTGACCAGAGGCCGTACTGTGTGCAGAGTGAGGAGTTCTCTGACCTGAGACTGTACTGTGTGCAGAGTGAGGAGTTCTCTGACCTGAGACTGTACTGTGTGCAGAGTGAGGAGTTCTCTGACCTGAGACTGTACTGTGTGCAGAGTGAGGAGTTCTCTGACCTGAGGCCGTACTGTGTGCAGAGTCATTGTGAGTGAGGAGTTCTCTGACCAGAGGCCGTACTGTGTGCAGAGTGAGGAGATTTCTGACTGAGCCCCGGGATGGGATTGCCGGTTCTATCCCCTCAGACAGTGTAGAGTGTCAGCTCCTGGGATCAGACGATGATGTCATGTGACTGTAGTTGGATATAAACACTCCGTCCTCACCGGTGATCTCAGCCGTCCCTCATCCAATGTGAGTCACCGGAGGAGACGCTGAACTCCGACCAACAGGCGTGTCCCGATCTGTACTACTGAGCTCACACCTCCGACATCGTCCTCATCCTACCCTACAACACCGTACCTCACCATACCCCACCATACCTCATCATACCCCACCATACCTCATCATACCCCATCATACCTCATCGTACCTCATCATACCACATCCTACACTACAACATCGTACCTCACCATACCTCATCCTACCCTGTCCTAAACCACCGTACCTCATCATACCCCACCATACCTCATCATACCCCATCGTACCTCATCCTACCTCATCCTACCTCATCCTACCCTACAACACCGTACCTCACCATACCTCATCCTACCCTGTCCTAAACCATCATACCTCATCATACCCCATCGTACCTCATCATACCCCACCATACCTCATCATACCCCATCGTACCTCATCATACCCCACCATACCTCATCATACCCCATCGTACCTCATCATACCACACCATACCTCATCATACCCCATCGTACCTCATCATACCCCACCATACCTCATCATACCCCATCGTACCTCATCATACCCCACCATACCTCATCATACCCCATCGTACCTCATCATACCCCATCGTACCTCATCATACCCCACCATACCTCATCATACCCCATCGTACCTCATCATACCCCACCATACCTCATCATACCCCATCGTACCTCATCATACCCCACCATACCTCATCATACCCCATCGTACCTCATCATACCCCACCATACCTCATCATACCCCATTGTACCTCATCATACCTCATCATCTACCTCATTACACTATCGTCGGACATCAGCATACCCCACCATACCTCACCATACCCCACCATACCTCATCATACCCCATTGTACCTCATCATACCCCACCATACCTCACCATACCCCACCATACCTCACCATACCCCACCATACCTCATCATACCCCACCATACCTCATCATACCCCATCGTACCTCATCATACCCCACCATACCTCACCATACCCCACCATACCTCACCATACCCCACCATACCTCATCATACCCCATCGTACCCCATCATACCTCATCATACCCCATCGTACCTCATCATACCCCACCATACCTCACCATACCCCACCATACCTCACCATACCCCACCATACCTCATCATACCCCATCGTACCTCATCATACCCCACCATACCTCACCATACCCCACCATACCCCACCATACCTCACCATACCCCACCATACCTCATCATACCCCATCGTACCTCATCATACCCCACCATACCTCACCATACCCCACCATACCTCACCATACCCCACCATACCTCATCATACCCCACCATACCTCACCATACCCCACCATACCTCATCATACCCCATCGTACCTCATCATACCCCACCATACCTCATCATACCCCACCATACCTCATCATACCCCATCGTACCTCATCATACCCCATCATACCTCATCATACCCCATCGTACCTCATCATACCCCACCATACCTCACCATACCCCACCATACCTCATCATACCCCACCATACCTCACCATACCCCACCATACCTCATCATACCCCATCGTACCTCATCATACCCCACCATACCTCACCATACCCCACCATACCTCATCATACCCCACCATACCTCACCATACCCCATCATACCCCATCGTACCTCATCATACCCCACCATACCTCACCATACCTCACCATACCCCACCATACCTCATCATACCTCATCATACCCCATCGTACCTCATCATACCCCACCATACCTCACCATACCCCACCATACCTCATCATACCCCATCGTACCTCATCATACCCCATCGTACT